>JAHYIQ010000039.1:0-27500 GCA_030673865.1 Melipona bicolor
GGACGCTAAAAAATATTTCGTGCTGTCTAAATATAGCACATTGCGTTGAGCAAAAGTGCGTTGCAGTCTGCGTCTTCTCAGCAGAAAGACGTTTCATTCCGATACCAGGCTCTTTCAGTATTTCCTTCTGTCAACAACCGTATTGTTTTAGTCTTTTCAGCGTGTAACCCGTTCCCCGCGAATATATTCAACGAGCGTACGAATGGAAAGCCATCGAGACGGTCTTAACGGTTTTTCCCCGTTGTTCCACAGCGACTTTACCGTCGGGAACGAGGATTTTGCCGGGCCGTGCGTACTTTGTCCGTTTCTTTTTTCGATGGTGACGCTAGAAGCAAGTCCACGTCCGCGAATGACGAATCTCGCTCGAGGATGTTCGCCGGAGTTCAGGCGTTCCGGGGTTTTCCCGGTGCATCGTCTTTCATCTTTCACGAAGGAAATGTCACCAGGTTGTCGCGTCTCGTCCGACTCGTTAACTCGTGGGCTCGTCGACGTATCAAGAACGGCGATCGGAGAATGCGCGAGAAGGACTCGCGCTGCCGGAGAGAATATTCATTATCCGCGTTCCTTCTTCCGTTAATTAAACGGATCCGGTTCTGCAAATCAGGTCGAAATATCAGAGGTTCAGCTTTCGAATCGAAACGACGCATCTCTATGAAAATTTTACTCGCTCCTTCGTGATTTCCACCTCGCCACTTATTCTTATCTCGCGCAATAATTTACCAACTAATAGTATCACCGGGTAGATAACGTGCAGATTACTGCCGAACCCGTTGCAATTGGATTTTCTTTCCTTCTTTTCTTTTTTTTGAAGTAATTTTGTACGGTAAAGACATTATCAATTGCGTAATTTCATCTTACTTATCAACACGATTTATGTAAATAGCGCGTTCTTATCTTAAATTCGTTACAGTCGTCGATTGTTTTTTTGGGCAACAATGTTACTAGAATTGTGCAACTAGTTTCGTTTGGTCATGTTGGTCAGGTGCAGATGCTCGAGATACTTAGTAAAATAAAATTCGCTCGTGTTTTTTCAACAAACGCAACCGGTGGACGTTCTGGTAAACAGAATCGGCAGCTCGGTATCTTCATCGTTCATCGTTACCGAGAAACTCTTCAAAGGCAAAGCAGCTCCCTTTTTTCTCCGTTTCGTAATATTATCCCGCGTGCGATTAATTATTAAGAAGCCCGCGGGACTACGCACTTCCCGCGAATCCGGCTCGTTGCGTGTAACGATACGTTCGGCGAAGTACATCGTTCGCGATAGTGGCAAACGCAGTCTAAACAGATGATCAAAGTGCAGCTTTAATCACGTGAATTATAGTTCCGTCTGCATCGCGTCGTGCGCATTTACTGCGACCGATATTGCACTGTTGCGCGCACACACGCACACGCGACTGACGCTTCGCTGTCGCTTGTTTCTTTCGGCTTATCGTACTCCTTTTATTCGTGATAAAATAATAATATCCGCCTCGTTCCGTTCATCAATAATACACTGTCTCGTACAATCGACTTTTGTTGGAACTTTCTAAGCTGGAATATCAATTACTACTGAATGCGAAACTCTCCTCAAACGAAATACAGAGTGTCAGATATATGAAAAACGTGCACGAACACTTTGAACGATTCTAAAATTCTCGTAAAAACTCTTCTTTCTTCTTTTTTTTCAAAATCAAATTAATTCTGTATCGATATAAATTGTGTATGTACATTTTTTTTGGGATTACCCTGTATTTTTTCTTAAACGTACCAAATTTTCTTTTATTGAAATTATGCAAGTATGTAATCAGAATTCGTGGAAATGTTTTCACGTAGATTTAAATTTGGGAGATTTGTTACGAAAATTATAATTTAGAAACGTAAAAAGCTTCCGAAGAAGATTGAAGTTCTTTCCAAATTACGTTAAACAGAATCATGAATTTATTTGTCCATTCGTCGGGAAAATTTTCTCGAAAAATTTAGCTTTGTAAGAAAACCAGTTAAACGCGCCACTCGTGCGCGTCTCTGTTTTCACGTCTGAGACCTTCGACGATGTTTCACACTTGGTGATGCCTCGCTCTTTCGCGATTGATATCGTTTTATTGGTTTCATTTCTGCTCCTCTGGCGTGTTTCAGTTTCGAGAATGGAAAGAGAGAGGCGCGTCACGGGGAGGGAACGAGACAGGGATTCTCGTTTCTGTGTACAAAACGTACACGTCGAATTTCGGATGCTAGCGCTAATTTCCCCGGAGATGCCGGCAGCATAAAAGTTGTATCGGTATCGAAGGATGCGTGCGGATTGTTTCAAAACTAGGACACTTTGTCGATATCTGTTTGATCGAGGTTTCTTTTTCCTACGGTTTCCATCAATTCCAAGTTAATTAACCAGCGTAATAGCAATTCGAGTTTTGTGAAATTTCGAATCGGTTTAGCAGGTACGATATAGAGATGTTGGCAGGATTGAACCTAGGATTTTTTGTGATTTTTGGTAGACTCGAAAGTCTTGTACAGAAACGACTAATTTTTCTGAAAATTGAGAAACTACAGTTTTATCGCTGATTTTTAAGAACGGAGGCAATGAAGTTAATTTTTTTTCCGAGGAGAGAGAAAGATTTGAAAAAGATTGCTCGTTCTTCAAGTCGCGGACTAAAAAGACTTTGCCGTAGATGCCTGTCGGCTGGTCAGAATTAAATTCGAACGCAACCTACGCCTTCAAATTTGTGAAGGTGACGTGAGACGAATGATGATCCGTGCCAGACGTGTCGGGAGGAAAAAAAGGAAAAAAAGAAAAAAAAGAAACGAAGGAAAAAGAATCTCGGACGAGGGATTAGCTCTGGCGTGGTAGTGGATTGGCCAATTAAAATCGACCGATACGGAGCCGTTATTTTTATTGCGTCTGGGCCATCGAGAGGAATGCAACTGCCATTTTATTCGTACGTCACGCAAATTGTCTTCGCGCGAATTGTCTACGCCTCTTCGCCAGAATGACCAGCGCGTGCTGGTGATTCCTCGTAAAAATCGTTCTCCTAAGCCTAAGCGTCCAAGTTTCGCTCTACGAGACGCACGCGAGACAACCTTGAATCACTGTCGATCGTTCGAAATTTTCGACGGTCGATTTCTCTCTTCGCTTGTACGGACCTTCGATTTATCTTATCGCTTAAGTACCTCGATAAAACGATTTTTTCCGGCGCTAGGTGGAAACGTCTCGACTAAAGCGAACGACGAGGGAGAGAGACGCTTTTAAAAAATGCTCCGAAGGTTTTCGGTCGACGAGCGTATCGCGCGGCGAGCGCTCACGAGTGCACGCCGGCGCCGGATAATTAATTCGACTGGACTCGAAATATCAATTAAACGGCGTCCTCGCCGTGACTTGGCGACCCATCGAGCCGTTTTAATCGCGGCGTTCGTTTCCCACGCCGTATACGGATAAAACGTCCAGGCGAATTTTCACGCGTTTTCCCGCTCGGCTCTGCTACCCCCTGGCCCCGGGCGGCGCGCACGCGAGAGCGCAAGCGCCTTTACAGTCGGTACACGGCCACCGTGGCCACGCACACAGAGAAAACCATCGGCCTGTGCATATAGATAAACCAGGCGACTCGTTGTCCGAGGTCGGTGCTCAAGGTTGCGCGTGACGTCACTGGACCTCTTCCTCGGCCCCCCTCCACCTTCTGTCCTACTCTATCCATACTCCGCGCACCACCTTCTAATATCGCGAGTTTGCGTTTCCATCCACGACACGGTAACGTCACACACACACACACACACACACACACACACACACACACACACACACACACACACATACACTAGGCTGGATCTACCTTGCCGCCTGTGTTTCGCCGGCGTGCTTCCTTCGTCAGTGCCAATTCGACCGACAGTCGAGAGACTTTGGGCCATCCAGATCTGTCGTTACCTGTTGGTACCGACGCGACAAGAATCGGTAATTTTAACTGCGATTTTAACTTAAAATCAAAGAAAAGCAAAGGTTTTGGCAAGTTTTTGGCAAGTAGCAGTGTGTATCGGAAATTGGACAATTGGGAATTTTCGAACTTTTGAACGACAGTGTGTCTAAATTTAACGGGTGACAGTCGGTGTAAGATTCAGTTCAGAGAGAACTGACACGTCCGTAGACATATTTTTAGCAAACGAAATTGGTAAACGTCTGTTGCAAATGCAAACTGATACTTGACAATCTATCTTTGTCTTTATTTTTACATGCGAATTGTTCACGGATAATAAAGATAACGTTTCGTCGAACCATGCACGCTTGGTACGTACATTTTTCGCACCGTATTCGAAACGGTTCAGGGCGCCTTCGCGCTTTTTTGTCCCGCTGCACCGGCTGTTCCACCTTCTCTTGTTTCTCTATTCCGCTAGCATTTTATGGAACTATTCGTCGGAAATATTACGAGCTCCTCCCACATAGTTGCACGAGTCTTCGTGTGGCGATCGCTGGTTCTCTTTTGGCATTCTTTGTGGGCTAGTTCCCTGTTTAATATGCGGTGGCATGTTGGAATAAGAATGGTAGGTAGGAACGGCCGTGGTCTTTTTTATGAAACAGGCTAAATAGATACGGAGATTTTATTTCGAACCTTGGATTGGAACTGTCGCGAGTAGGGACGAGCTCTGTTCGGAAACAAACATTGGACAGCTCCAATGTACGAAGGAATTGATCGCCTCTGCCTTTTGAGAATTCGAGGAAAAGTAAATCTGAATCAAAAAAAAAAGAAAAAAAGAAAAATCCATTTGACTTTTAAAAAGTCACGATATTAAAAGGTTTTGAAAGAATTAAACAGGAGAGTTTTTAAAACTCAATTTTCCTTTATTTCTACACACACACACACACACACACACACATTATACACGTACATACACATTCAAGCAATTTTGTCCAACTTAGATCGTAAATCGAAAATGCACAGTGAATAATTCTAATAATTTTATCTCTTGAAAATCCAGCAACAAAAAAATATTCTCGAAATCATCCGCGAACACCACACGTACGCGTTTCCCCTCTGTTATTATCTTCCGCAATGAAGATGCGAATTTATTCACGCTGTAGAGTTTATACCGGCGCGAACCACCTGTCGAATCTTTGTTCATTTCCATACAGACTGTCGTCCTTTTAGAAACACTCACGCGATCGTTTCACAGCGATACATATACACGCGCGCGCGCGCGGCATTCCATCTGGTGTGTGTGTGTGTGGTGTATCGGTGCATAATCTATGCGTCCTATCTCTCGGATGATAGCGCGGTGATTATGTTCGGGCGGATGGTTCCTCGAATAATTGGGTCTGCGCGCTCACGCGACGTTCATTATTCGCAGGCACATAGGTCAAGGTCATCCACTTCGCGGAAATCAGCTATAAATCGTTTGGCATATTAATCTCTCTCGTCTCCTTTTTAATAATAGGCATAAATAATAATCCAGGTGGTCACGCGTTCATGATGGATCAGCGGCAGTACGCGGTTTGCAATTGAAAAATTGCAGCCCGGTGCAGGTACTGGTTATTTAAAAGATACCAGATACCGCGGGGCGGGGGACAGGCCAGTTTTGAAATGTTCGCCGCGTCGTGAGTCCGGATTCCGTCACGGTTCGAAAGAAGCTGGAACTGGATGACACGACTTTGAGAAAATTGCGTCAGATCGTGATTTGCGCCGTGAAACCCACGAAGAATTTTGACTTCCTACCTTCGCGAAGACAAATCGTCCGGTCAGCTATCTGTGTCAGCACGTGTCAATGTTTTTTGCCCGATAAAATAATCACGTTTTCTTCGAACAACTACCGTGTTTGGTGTAAATTCGCAGTTTTAAAAATTGCGGTCGTTTTGCACCTAACATTTTATTTGGGGAATATGCGACAGTCGGAAATTTAGTAAAGAGAATTTCGTTTGTCCCGAATCTGTCATTTTTATAATTGTACCAAAATCTCTCTAAGACGTATCGTAACTTTCTGATGATCTACTACGTGTGATAAAGCGATTCGCAATTGTTAACTACTTTGATATGCTATATTTGGAGGAAATTGGTACTCCGCAGTTGACAGATAGTTGTCAATATCGGTTCAGTGAATGTGCCAGTGCTATCCTAATTCTGTCATTCAGCTGTTCGATCGGACGCGTTTGAAAATTTTGTCACCCGATAATTTATTTCACGTGTTTCACATTTCCAACGATTCCCGATATTTCAGCTATTGCCTGAAATTTTTTTTATCGTACAGCGAAGAGAAACTTCTCTCGAAACAAGAGGAATAAGATAGGAAACGCATGTTGGAGCATTTCTCTGCGAGTAAAACTTATCCGATGCTCGTTAATTGTAATGTAACGGCATAATTCCATCGGATCTACAGAATAGAGTTGAAAGTATTCGAAAGCATTGAGATATCAACGAAACGTTACGTTCCATCGGACTGGGAAGGAATTCGATTTGGATAAAGATCGAGTAAGAGCAAGGCTACTCGTGGAATATCGCAGATGTTGGTATTTAACGCTGGAACTATCAAAATAATCAATTTTGACATAATTTTGTAAAAACAGCGTGTTTTTAAATAATTTAAATAATTTTTCGTAAAATATTGCAAATGAAAGTCTCTCTGTTTTCAATGTCTCTGGTGGAAATTTTACGCTTTAATCGTCGCGAAAGGGTATTGAAAGGATTTATTACACGTCTCGAACAGGTGATTTCATTCGATATTGTTGAACTTTTCCCGTCTCCGAGAAACGTGAATCTAAATCGTGACGAATCTAATCGAGTCTCTCCAGTAAAATTTCAGAACGCGCGTAACTGTGCCCTGCACTACACGTTCGAACATTTTCACAAGCCTACAAACCGGCGACTGGAACTCACGCGTCGGAATTTGCGCGAATCGAGCGATTCTTTTCGCAGCTTTCTCCGCGCGATCATTCGATCGCGGCGTATCGCGATCTGCGACGTATAAACGGTTGCGCAACCGAAAGTGCGGTTTCGATGCAAAGTTCTCGAAGCAAAGTCGACGCGTACCGCGCATTCTCTAAGAATCCTTGCGACCCGAAGCCCACGCGTTAGGCGTTGCGCTCCCGAGCCAGGGATACGCGCCGCGATTGCGTCGGAACGTCACGCGTGAACGGTATAACGAGTTCCCCGAGTGAAAGGGCCGCATTAACGCGGAAAAGTTAACGCTTGACGCTGCCTTACTCAGAGGTGAGGTGAGGTGTATCGGTGGACGAGTAAATCAGCCTATACGTTTAATTGTTTGCTTAATTGTTCCCCGATAAATGGGTGGCATTAAGTCGGTGTTAAACGCCGGCCTTCTCGCCGAGCATAGGCGAGCATAGGTGCTTCTTTCTAAGCAGATACGATTCGGAGCGGTTAGTAACGCTGGTAACAAAGAGAAAATACATTGGTGTATTGCCAATAACAATGTTGCAGAGTGTTTCAGCCACGATTCGGTGGGAGACGTACGCAGTGTTATCGAAGGAGGAAACATTCTTGCGTTTTATCTTGCGAGACTTTTGAATAATAAGTTTAGAGATACGTATGTACGTACGTATTTCTGTGTCGCTGGTGTTTGATACTTTGTTGGCTAGAGTTCTCTGTAGGCTCCTGACAATCGAATGATAATTATAGAAACGTCTAAATACCGAGGAACAAAATTTTTTCGTTTGGACCTTTTATTTTCCTCGAGAGTTAATGCAAAGCTTACTGATTAATATTATTACTAAAAAAAATGTGTCGAGGTACTTAGAGGAGAATGGTTCGTATAATTGGAGTTGATACGATAGTCCACTGATTTCCACTATGTTTTTCTCTCATATATAGCGAGAGTTCAAGTTCAAATATGCCAGAATTCATTCGATCGAGTATTTAGTCCTACTGTATTTATAACTAGACTGCAAAAACAGTCCCAAATGGATATTTCAAAGATGAAACAAATTTCCTTAACTTGCGTGCGTAAAAATACTAATTTCCATAAACATTATTTGCTTGTAGTTATTCAAACTGGTTTACCGGTGGACGTATCGTCGCAACCTACATTTAGCACGACGATTTTAATTATAATTATTCAATGTTCAAGCGTGTTGATAAGTTTGGCCATAAACAATTCCGGCGTTTTTCGCTGTTTCTGGAAAATTTACGCGACATCGATGGCAATTTTACGCCAGTCACACACGACATAATCTGTTGTTGCTGTTAATGAGCGACGAGCGTGAAATCCACGATTAAACGTATCAAAAACGGACGTGTTAATTTTCCAACTTCGGACCGATCGATGTTTGTATTTTTTATTTCGAGAACACGAGGTCTGACCAAAAGTCACATTACAGAGTTAGTACAAATCGGTGACACGTGTCGTTAATTTAATATAAAAAAAAATCGTAATGATAAATCAACGTGTCTGTTTCACGAAGCTTTCAATCGTATCGTCACGTGTTCGCATCAAACGTACGCAGGTACCACGTTCGTCTGTCTGAGGGCTAAAACTACTCAATTCGCCTTTATTAATCTCTAATTCGACCGAAACGATCTTTTGATTGAACCGGACGAACCTCTCGCGTTCCCACGGTTGTTGCACGGCCGCGTATTTACAATCTCGAAACAGAATAGCACTCTTACGAGAAGCTAATCGCCCGTTACTGCAGATAAGTTTTATTCCACTCGTAAACAATCCTTTTGCGTTTCTAAATGTCAAAATGTTCGCGAGATAGATAAAAAGAAAAACAAAAGGAGGAAGACCTACAGCACACTTTTTGTGGCTGTTAAATAATTGAGATACGAAGGGGTTAACTGTTTAATTAACCTACAACTTCTTCGATTAATTGCCTTTAATTTCATGAAAATGATACTTACTGGGAATGTTTCGACGATGGAACGACGTCAGCTGATTTATAAACGCAGCAACGTTCGCCTGTTAACGTTTAATCACACGCTGAAGCGACACGTTGCGTTAAGCAGTAAGAAAAAAATGTATCGTATGCGGCGAGCCTGTCACCGCAACCTAAATTTGATACTATTTATACGCTTTTGCACGCTGACGAAATTCATGTTCGCGCGGAGGGTTAATGTTCCATTATATGCGAGATGTCGCGCACCGCTGGTGAATAAAAATTACCAGCTCAAATTAAATTACAGCCAAGTCCGTACTCGGCGCGGCCAAACTCGATGACGACGCAGTTTCACGTTCACTCCCTGCGTCTAAAATCGAAAGCGATTGGAAGTTGTTGCTTTTTTTAAATCTGGCCCTTTGTATCGTATAGACGCCGCGAGAAAATGTTGGTCGAAATTTATGGTATTCGTGGAACCGAAATAGACTTGTAATCTAGTTTGTACAAAAAAAAAAAAAAAAAAGAAAAAAGCACACTGAAAGAAGATCTTCCCTGTTTAATAGTTTCTGCAGTTTCGATTTAATCCTCGGCTGACGTCGTTGAGCCATTTTGGAGACCGTTTTTTGGAATTTTGGAATTTTCATCGCGGGTTTGTGTCACAAAACAAAATTTAATATCAAGTGAATTAATACAGCAAGCTACTGTAAAATTACATGCAATGTACCGTCAAATTACACGGTAAATTTTAATACAGTGGAGCCTCCCTTACGCGAATTTTTGAATATCTTTATGTTCACCCAAAACAGAATATTTGCCAGATTTTCTGATTTCAACGCTTGAAAATTGACGCGATGTAAATTATTTTATTCGACATCATTTCAAGTGTAAGAACACCGAGAGAGAGAGAGAGAGAGAGAGAGAGATTATTATTTCTTTTTAATTTCCAAAGATAAAATTTCTCGAAGGTTTCAGCGGCCGGTTCACTCTGAAATAAATTAGATCCGGCGATGCGTGAGCGAGAAACATAAACACGAGGCGCAACAGGGTCTTCCTCGAGGTGGAACGAAAACGTTCGGTCGCTCTGGATCCCGCGGGCTTTCGTATTCTCTTAACATTGTTCAAGGTCGCGCTGTTCTCGCAACGCAGAACGAATAATGTTAAGCCCCGCCTCTCTTCTTCTGCGCACTATCTGCAATTTTATCGTCGTTGTGGAACGCCGTTGCTTCGAAAGTAAGAGGGGGCTCTCCCTCTCCCTCTCTCTCTCTCTCTCCCCCCTCCCCCCTCCCCCAGCATTTCGCCTTCTCTCTTGTCAACCGTGCAAGGTCTTGATCTTGCAAGATCGCTATTGTTCACTCTCGGGGTTACGAGAATTTTGAAGAGGCCCGGCCCACGCTCCGAGATGGTTGTCACTTTGCATATCTGTTGATTTACGCTCGATATATTATATAAATGTTCTTTTCTTCTGTACTGTTACGCGCGGAGATTGTAGCTGCGATTCAATCGACGCTGGTTACGTTAACGTAGATTCACGTTTCAACGCTAGAACTTACAAAGTACCGAAAATCGAATTACCAAAACTTGCAAAATGCTGAAAATGATGAATTTGTAATTCTCGTTGGAAATTTTACAGATGTAAAACGGTGTATTTTTGCAGATTTAGACGGTTTTCCATAATGTGTAAATAAACAAAAGCGTGTGTTATAAAATTCTATAAAGCTGTTTTATTTTTTTTTTTTATTTTTTTTTTATTTTAACATTTCAGATAGGAATTTTACACTTTGGTCATTCGTAGTTTTGTGACACAAGCGTGATTCATTGATCAACTTCATAAATTGGAACGCACAGAAAATGAGTCACTTGTTTCTTGAAAATTAAACGTTAATCCCGTATTTTAATACGTCGATTAGTTTGGAAATATTTGGAATAAGTAATTGGCCATCGGATGTGACAAGATATTTGATTTACGAAGCGATTGTCGAAGAAGTTTTTAGATAAATGCGAAGAATAAGACAGAGATTGGAAGATATATTTTTACTGATTTCCACGTAACAACATTCCAAGTTGTTTCTAATATGCGCCACGATTACGCCATTATCAATGAAAAGCAGACATCCAGAACATCTTTAATCTTCAACATCGGAATTTCCATCTGGAGACTTCTATAAATCATTTAGAGCAACGGTGCTATCAGATAAAATGTCTTCTTTGTAAACATTACGTATCTTATTTACCGTGTCAGCAACACGTTTTTCTCTTCGATAAAAGAAAGTCGTTAAATACAGAAGATACTTTCCATCTTTCTTCGTCCTTCGAAACATACATATATACACGTACAATCCACGAAGAGTCAACCACTTGTAACGAAACTTTGTCCGAAAGGCACGTGAAAAGATAATCTTTCAAATTATAATACATATGAATTTCATACGCGTCCATTAACTTTCACCCGTGCTTCGATATATTCAAACGCCGCCTGTAGGAATCGGCATAAACTTTCCAGGTAATCCAATACATATCTGCTGAAAAAAAAAAAGAATCGTGAACCAAGGGGTTAATTGCGTGCTACATGTTGCCATTAATCCGCAGAATGCTTGACAGAGTGTTCTACGGTCCATTTTATCGATTACGTCACATTACATTGCATTATATCACTAGCTGCATCATAAAGTTACAATACGTGGGGGGGGGGGGGCTGTGCAATATATTTTCGTTTCGCGAGGGTGTATATTTGCGCGTTGTGCGTTGTCGTCCAAAAGCATTCGCACGAGTGTTTATTTTTGACAAGACTCGATTACAAAACTACAGACAAATCAAACTGCAACGATTTAATTTTTTACAATTATTATTAGACGCGATGCTATATTTGCGTAATTAAATTGAACTGACTTTTCCAAGCTAATGAGAAAGTTCAATTGCAAATACAAATGAGATGCGTTGTCCCTAACAAATAGTCGATTTAGTCATTATTTGCAAACGCAGTTAAAAATTCAGTCAACCGACGCTCAAACTGAAAATCAAACGCTTGCGAGAGGTAGTACATTGTACAGTACGTATATTTCCCTTTTGCGATCAAAATTCCCCCTCGTTCGTTCATTCGCCTGTCAGTTTGCGTAGAAAATAGTAGACCAACGAACGTCGTCGTCGTCATCGACTCTGATAAAAGAGAGAAGAAAAAAAAAACACGCCTAATTAGACGATGGCACGAGGGGTGAAAGAAGAAGGAGATGATTGAAACTCGCGGCGGTTCGCTTTTCAAACGGATGGCGGGAAGGTAGTTGAAAAGTTATGGTGACACAGAAAACGGCCGCCGCCATGGTGAAAAACACTCGCAGACATGTTTAAACGGCGATTACCATATCCATGGCAACAACGGCAATCGATCCCTAGAGGATTTTTTATAAAGCCACCCTTATGCGTAGTCGCATCGCTCAAGTACGTTTACGTAATGCGTGTACGTGCATATACATGGCTGAAGGTGGCGCCTATATATAGGCGCGTGCTTAGATATATATAACCTTGCGTATGATTATAAATATGTAGCGTAATGTGCAACAATTCCTGCGTTCCGAGCTAGCTCGTTACTATCGATACGGTACTATTGACGCGGGGCGCAGTGTCTCTCAAATTTCTCTAGGAAAACTCGGATAGAAAGTTCGGAGCGAGGCTGCTGCTGCTGCTGCTGCTACCGGACACGTATGCGTAAGAGAGAAGAAACAGCAAAGCATCTTCGGGGAGCAACCGATCAAAGGGGTGACGAAACGAACGGCCGCTAATCAGTCGCTGGTGCAACGAGCAACGGGGAGGGGAACACGGGATGTTTATCAGAGAAACGCGAGGCGGAGACACGACTTTCCTCGAACCTCGGGAAAGTAGAAAATGTCAGGCTACTGAATAATGAATAAGACATTTTCCAGGAGATTCGAACGCCTCTCGATCGGCTCTCGTGCCTCGACGCAGTAAACGAGACATTACTCCCGAAGAAACTTTCGACGAATGTTAACTTTGCGGTTACATTGACGCGAGTCACTGCAGTCTTCTATTGCTGCAATTTTTACTTGATTCTCGAAGAAATAATATATATACATATATATATATATAAAGAATAAGAAATAAAAAGTATATGAAAAATAATAGAAGAGTTCGAGTTAACTTTTAGGTTATGTCACGGAAAATTCGCGATTTTGTTCAGGTAAATGTACGACCTCTGCAAGATTTCCAATTATTGTTATTCTAAATTATTTGACCTATCGATGAACGATAAACTTATTTGCCCATTGCGTTTCGCAATTTTTATTTACGCGTTTTACAATGTTAAAATTATTTATTCCAGTATCTTGAATATTTTATTTGTACTTGCAAACGAGATAACTCATTATTTACTTGAAAATACAGCTTATTACGCACAATGCGTTATCTGAAGAGAAATAATAAAGCAAAGAATATTGGACGGAGCGATGGAGGTGTCGAACTTTCTGAACGTTTAAGCTGGCTACGAGTTTGAGTTTCCATTTCATTTCGACATGAGAGACACTGTCACGCGGCGTATCCTCGTCTCCTTTCACTTCGAAGCTCCTTTTAGTATAGGTGGAAACATCTACCGTTACCTATGCGCGTAGGTATGTGCCGCGTGCCATAAAAGCAGAGCAAAGTAAGTATATAATGTAAGGGTAAGCGTCGACAACAGGTGCTCAGTTTCCATAGACACGGAAGTGCGTCGTGCTTGATATCGCAAGATGTAAACGCCTCGATCCTTTGAAACTTATTTTTTTTTTTTTTTTTTTTTTTTAAGTAGAACAACCCTCGGAAAACTATTCTCGTCTATTCACTATTAATCGCGTTGTTCATTTCAACAAATTTTTCTGTTTATCGCATCTCAAACGTTTTCGTCAAACTTTCGACTGGAATCGAGATTTTTATAGTCTGTAGAAATCTATTATCAAGTGGCTTCGAATTCGCACGGACAGATGCAGCAAGAACTGCTTTTATTTCAGTAATTGTACTTGTTGAAAAATATTGAAATATATTTTCGTAATGATCGCATTGTTCGTTATGGTATCTCGCATATTTTTGAAAAAAATCGACTTAAAAATTCGTATAAATTATTATTCGTAAGATTTTGAAACACATCGAAAATATATTTTTGAATAAATTACCCTTCTCACGATCACTTGTCCACTCTCTCTTAATCGCACCGTTCGTTTCAATAAATTTTTATATTTATCTCAAACGTTTCCACACTCGAGAAATTTCGACAATTGATCTTTTCGATTATCACTTTCGCGTAGCCTGTGGAAAATTTTTTAAAGGGTAATTTTCCAACTCGCACGGAGGAAGTAAGACGGAAGGAGCAAGCAACCGCAAAGTCAAGGTCTTTTATTTCGGCAATTGTACTTACAAACGTATTGAAATAGCTGTCCATTGTACGTAAAAAGAGAAAGGTTAATGCATTTATTAGCTCCGATGATTTTCAAGTATTTGTACCCCCGATTCTGATATTGAATATAAATTCCAACGCTTTCTGCGAAACACGGTATTTTTCATATAAACGGGCAGCCGGCTCTGGTCGCGTTCAATGTTAATAACGTTGAATCGCTGTAAAACTGCCTTTTAATGAAATTTTGAAAGAGGGTATTGACCTTCCTCTGTCTGTCTCTTTTCCCCTCTTCTCTCTCTCTCTCTCTCTCTCTCGTATGTTGTGTCATCTTAACGTATGCGTGTACAGCCGCTCGCAAAAATCTTTGTAAAAAATAAAATACAATGTTAAAAATTATTCTTTTCTGCACTATCGACGAAAAATTCGAGAACGAATAATTTATTCTAAAGTAAAAGAGAATATTTCAGAAAATATAATTGATAAATATTTTTAGAAAATTTCAAAATCTCCTGCATTTTCGATAGTAAGTGTGGAAAATAAATATCAATACAGTGACAGCGTGATAAAGCAACGAAGAATTTCCCTTTTCGTATAGCTATGTTATCCAAAAAATATATATATATATTTCTTGCTTTATTTTATATATTATGAATATAATCACGTGGGTTTTTATGTGTGACTGTACGTTAATAGCGCGCTTACGTAAGTCGCCGATTTAAGAAAAGAGATAATTATCAAAATGACAAATTCGCACGAAAAATCGTAATCGATGTCGTTACATCATTAATCTGCAGACGACTGGCCGGCGAAGCTTCTCCCACGGTGTTTTTAATGAACACTATTTACGCAACACTGGCAATTATGTGGCTCGATAGTTATAATATAGCAGAAAATGTATTATCTCTATTAATTGGCCATTTATTGGACGTCCTGTAATCCACGAGCTCATCGTTAGTCTGCATAATAGAATAATCTCGCGCTTCTTCGCAGATCCCTTGCAAATAGACCGTGATACTCGTATCGTTCATTCATTCAATGTTCGTCTTTTTTAATACTTTGACTTTGAACTTTTACAACTTTAGATAAAAGAAGGTAATTTTTTTCTTGTTCAATTGCGAGGTATTTACGATGTTTTTATCCAGCATCTGTTTAACGTGAAATTAATTTAAATTAATATTAATGTTAGTAAAAAATATTAATATTTCTTGAATGGTAAGAAATGTTAAAATATTCTAAACAAATAACGAATAGGTGCTATCTATTTACAATAAAATGTGACATTTTTTTATTTACAATTACCTAGATGTTAAACAATTCTACGAAAAATAATTCTGTTTTGAACAATTTAAATATTAAACAATTTAAGGCTCTTTAAAATTTTCTTTCTCTCTCAGGCGATATCTTTTATCTTTTATTTCAAAGGCGTCTACTAAAATTCAATTGTTCGCTTCCGAACATTTCGAAATTGGCATCGAAACGTATCTATGTCTCATCACGGCCACGGTCTCGAAACTTCAATGTCTCTCTCGAACAACGCGAAAGAGGAATCGAAACGCAATTGCCTGTCGCGATATAAATATATTATCGACTTGGAAATTCGCGGAGTATCGTACTGTCACGCGACCCGTAATGGCTCGACTCTTTTTCTCAGTTGACGTCATCGGGAGATAGATAGAATCCGAAAATCCGGCGACCGGCTGCCATTAGTCATCATTGTGCAATAACGCATCTGCCAATTTGCAGAAAAGGTACCGGTTTCGTCCGGAAAGAGAACCGTGGAAATCGAAGCGATTCGCCCCCGACACAAAGTCCGAAATCCTTAGACGGTGTCCGCAGTTCAGCTGGCTGCGTGTCTCGACAATGGGGACGAAATCAAGGCAGATGGCCGGTAAAAATGCAGATCAGCCCGCACGATTTTCCGGAAAGTCGTGGGAAAAAGGGTTGCACGCGGGGGTGGGACACACGCATTGCAAAGTCGGCAGATGTGAGATCACGAAGGATCGATTAGAAAGATGAGAGCCAGAATCCGAACGTACCTTACAGACCCCCAACTGTTTGTTCATTTAATTGCAGAGTAAAAATTGCGCGTTGATAAATTTTATTATAAATTTGACATTATTAGTGCGTGTTAGGGGGAGGTTCTGTGAAACTTGCGATCTTTTCGATTCGGAGATTCTGACGTAAGCGCAAACACAACGTCCTCTTACCGAAGGGTTTGTCACCCTTTCCACTCCGTGACCAGATCCTCTTTTTATTACGACATTTTCCTAAACATCTGCTGGGATTTTCCAAATTTATTGGGGACCCGGTTCGGTCATAAACCTTTACGTGGAAAGCCAAATAAATAGCTACGGGTTATCTGCCTTCGAACAATCTCGAAATTGCCACATCGCTAACATATAATTATATTGCACAATTATATTACATATTTTTAATATATCAACGCGACACGCAATATATTATTTTTCATATGTTAATGTACATTTTTAACATCAAATTTTGCAATATCGTTTTATTGTAAGGCGATGTAAGTTGATTTTAAAAAGACCCGTAATGAAAAATTGGCACCTGTAAAAGTGAGGCAAGTTGCAGGATATTTACAAAGAAATATTCTGAAAAAATAGTCGCCGTTACTTCTGGCGTATGTTGTTAAAAGAACCTGGCATTTGATATTTATAGAAAAATTGCAAGTTTGAGCGTTTATGGACGCAACTAAGAAAATGGCACTTAGATAGGAATTTGTTTCTGTCGTCAAATGTAGGAACTGCGTTGTGGATATTTTATATTTTTGACAAATTTCGTACGAACCCTATCGCGAATGATCGCAATCACTCTTCTCCGAGCAGATGATGATCGTTCGTATCGTAATTGTCCCACGTGGAACAGCCTTTCCGCACGCTTTCCGTTGAAAATGTCCCGCCGGTTGACCGACCGCTTTACACCGGAGAGTTCCGATGAATAGACGGGATTTTTGCATAAAGGATTTCCTGGTGCGAACCCACCGCTAGAGGACTAGTTTTAGGATTAATCCGGCCGACCGTTCTCTCACGTCCTGTGAACGTGAGAGAAATCGCGCGACGCACGATCTTTCGATCCTTCTTGTTATCTGCGATTTCTCATTCGTCGAGAAATTTTCAGAGGAAAGTAAGAGTGAAATGTCACAACGTATCTTCTCCGATAAGAAGACCGCGAGTGAAAAGCGGATCGTTTCACACGTGGGACAAAATTGTTTTCACTACAAATTGTGATCGATCTCACGTAGATTACAAAAATTGTAGAAGTAATCACGGAGCAAAAATATACAATGGCATATTTTATTAAAATACATGGTGTAATGGAGTTTTTCAGTTCTACTTAGGATTAGAGTACAGAAATTGCAGAAATGGATTTTGATCGCGTAGTCGTGGGATAAAAATATACGACAAATATTTTAAAAGACATGATACAATGGAGGATTTGTTAAGGGACACTTTACGTTTTTTTTTTTTCTTTCCCTTTTCGAAGAATGCTTCCGGTGGAGCAAAAATGGCCGATCCTTTTTATTTCTACTCAAGACAAATTACAGAAATCGTAGAAATGAATTACGATTCGCATAATCGCATAAATGTACGACGAGTACTTTAAAAGGAGGTTTTGTAAAGGGACATTTTATGATTCCAACGCGATTTTTTTCGTTCCCTTTTTGAAGAACATTTCCGGTAGAACAAGGACTGCCGATTTTTTTTCCCTACTCAAGGTAGAACTGTCCTTTAGATCTGCTCGTGTGCAACAATGCGTGGGTCTAACATTGTGGACGCTTGAAAAGATTTCTAAAATTCGAGTATAACTCGAAAGATCAGCAGGGTGGCCTGTAATGTCGTAAAATGTAGATGTAGCTTAAAAGAACTGTAGTTTGAAAGAAATGTAGATGTAGTTTAAAATTTTCAAATAGTTTTAAAAGTTACGACGGAGGGCATAAGCGAACCAATAACGATGAAAAATTGTCGATAATTTAAACTGTTGTAACTTTGCGAATAAAGATCGCACAATAATCCACTTGATCTCGTTCCAGAGCTCGGTACTTGTATTTTCGCAGTCTTCGTTTTCTCCAAAGACGATTTTACACCATGCAGCGGATAGGAAAGTAAAGAAAATCTTTTTCCTCGAAAGTTGCAAAAATTCAAACGTGTCTAGAAATAATAAAAAATTTTTTTTCACGAGTAGAAATCTCTTTTTTTTTACTTTATTGAACTTTGAGCGTTAGGATTTCTAGAATTTTTGTCCTGATATTCCAAGTTCAATGAAATGCTGGAGAAAAATCGTACAGCAAGTTTCAAAGACTTGTTAAAGAGCTTTTCAAAGTGGCGATCACGAAAAAATTTTTTCGATGTTTTCAGAGAATTTTTACAATTTTCCTCAAAAAAAAAAAAAAAAAAAAAATTTCTTTATTTGACCATGCATTGTGCGATGTAAAATCACATTTAAGAAGAACAAACTTAGGATTGTCAAAGTAGAAGTTCTATACTTTAAAATAGTATAGAACGGAATCCTTTTACAAAGTTATAACAATTTTTCATCGTTATTGGTTCAGTTCATCCTATTCACCACACAAGTCGTGAGAATCTCAAGCAGTTCGGTTTATCTCGATTCAAATCCTTTCCGTGGAAATAACTCTAATTTGTAGCATCCTTCAGCCAAGTCCTTGACATTAATCAGACTGAAAATCAAAATGGCCACGCATTTTAAAAAGTACGAGTGTGCTCACGTTTTATCACGTTAAAGCAAATATTTCACGGCGCGCGATTACGTAAATCGCCTGGAAAATTGTTAAAACAAATAAAAAATGTTATCATCGTTTCTATGATTTATTAACACGTGCCATTAACATGTCATTTATATGAATCGTTACACCCTTGAGTGCTACATCATTTTTAAATTATTAATAATAATGACGCGCATAAATATGCGAATTTTGCACAGTGTACGCAAATAACTATAAATCTGCGAAAGCTTGCATTTTTTACTCGATTTTAGCTTTGCAATTGAAAAACAGTTTACTCCCGAATTAAACTAGTTGTTTCATTCTGATCGCGAAACTGATTAGTTTTGTTAACCTGTTGAAGAGCAAGCAGCGACGTTATAAGTTTTTTTAACATCGTAATATAATAAAATTATAGAATCTAGTTCAAAGATATAATGGTGGAAAGATTCAGTATTAAACAACAGAATACTTAAACACGAGTCGATTGAAAAGAATTGCAAACGAAACTCTGTTGCAGAGTTAACCACCCTCAACGGGGATAATATGAACTGTTCGATTTGAAAATGACGCGTGTAAATTTTTCTTTTTCTGTTGAAGAAATTGAGGAAAATTATACGAAAAAATTTACGTATACTTTAACGTGAAATTTCCACTTGTAAGAAATTTATAACTCACAAATTGAAACATTCGTTTGTTCCGATGGATTGAAATTTGTCGAACGCGAATGCATTAATATCTCGAAAGAGTAGAAAATGTATTTGCACCGCTTACGAAATAAAATGGTCCAGCTGATTATTTCACGAGCAAACGTCAGATCTCCGTCAATATCTGTCGTGGATGATTTTCTTAACGCGCCCTCCTCCATGGCCACGGCCGTCATGCTAATTGCTTGTGTCGCGCGTGTTCCTTAATTACAATCTGTCACGTAAAGGTACACGGTAGGTTTCACGAGCTGCGCGAAATAATCGCCGGTCCAATGCATGTTAAATAGTTCTCTCTCTGTCCGCTCGATTTTAGCTTGGCGAAAATACCTGGCAATATTATATCATTGAAGCGAATCGATTTTGAGGCCGTCCGAGCGTATCCGTATCGACAGAATACGGAACTAGCAGTTCAGGTGGTGGCCGGTGGAATTTCCCCGGTTTAATTGCGTTTATTTTTCGCCGAGGCAATTGCAAACGGAAAAGAAGTATAAGAAAGCTGGGCCGTCTAATTGTATCAACTGTTTCGGGAGGTGGGTGGTATTTTCTCGTTAAAATTTACCGCCCGCCACTATGGGGGAGGGGAGGGTGGAGGCGAGAATAGCCTCAATTCATAGGTAATAGTTCGTTTATATGCAAATACGATGGCCACGGTGGCGAACGGAACACGAAAATGGCCCGTGCGAATACGTATGGAAGTATACAAATCGTAAAATTGCATCGGCCGTAATAATCGCGAAATACGCGCGCGTTACGAGGATTTAAAATGAAAAAAAAAAAAAAAAGAAGAGAAAAGCAAAAGCGAGAGGAGGAAAAACACGTATACCACGCGAGAAGGACAGACAGAGCGAGAGAAAGAGAGGACGAATTTTTGATTTTTCATCGACCAATCGTGTGATCGTCGAGCGTTTATCGTAGTCGCTCACAGTCACACGGGCACGCGCGTGTGTGTACAATCGTTGAAAAGAGACGAGAGAAAAAAAACGCGGTCTCGCTGATAATCCGATGACTTATTAATTAATCTGGTAAATTTTATTTGGATCAGTCGACGTAATTCTGTATTATCTCTGCACTCGACAAAACGAAAAAAAAAAAAAGGAAAAAAAAGAAAAGCGTATCCAACAAAGAGACCATCGGGCTCGATCGGGCTGAAGCGGCGATGCCGCGGTCGAAACGGACGGGTCAGGACGCACGCTACGAGATCGCAAATTTTTGTATACGTCCGTGGAACGCGCGTGCCGGCTGAACGCAGCAAGGCTTGACCTCGTAACCCGCTATGAAATTCATAATACTGTTTGTTGTACCTTCGTCATCGCGGCACGAATGCGATCCTGCATACTTGGTATCGTTTGATCGCGGCGGCAGGGACAGGAAGCGGGAGGAAGAGGGAGGATCGCAGAGGCCACGAAAGAAGATGGCGCGCGCGCGGCGACGCGGCTCTTTTTCCCCGACCGCGCCATTAAACGACCATCGAGATCACCGATTAACGCTTCAGATCGCGAGATCTGTCGATTAGGAGTCCTGATTTCGCCGGACGGCGTTTACTCCCCAGTAATTTATACCCCATTACGCGCTACCCCGTCTGCATTATTAATCGAGTAATTAGTCGAAAGTCCGTACACTTACGATACTCGCGGCGAGCGGTCGGGTACAGGGAAACGAGCTCGTGTGATGCACGCTTGACATTAATAATATTGGCCGACCATGGTGGAAATCGTGCACGGATAATTTCGCGGGGAGGAGAAGGAGGTCGATTAATCGAGCTGCGCCGAAGCTCTATCGGCGTCTATAGCTCAGACTTCTCTTCTAGGGGCGCATCTTTCTTCGAATGTAAAACAGAGGTGATGAAATTATGCTCGTAATTCAGATTTTACAAACAATCTTACAATCTTCTTGCATAATTTTACTATAGTAATGATTTTCTTCCAAGCTTTCTGTAACAGTCGAGATCTTCTTCTAATCCTCGTCACTGTTCAAAAATTCAGGCTTTGCGAATTAGTCTGGAATTTTTAAAATTGTAATGATTATACTGTCTAATATAAAAAAAAAAGTGGACAAACGAATGACGCCAGTCTAACTTCTCAAAGTGTACCTTTCTTGGAGGTGCTCACAATAATGCACACAATCGTCGCCAAGTCTTGCAGTCTTTATCGTATTCTCACATTAAATTTAAGTCGACCTTATCTGTCGACGAAAGATTAGGTCATATCAATCGTATCTCCGATAAAAAAAAAAAAAAAAAGCTTTCCACTGAAAATTCGTCGATACGCGATAAAACTAGACCAAGTTCCTAGTCTCTGTTTCTACTGGTTGCATTACAATTGCTTTCCTCTTTTGTTCTATGAAACAGAGGAGCTTGGTAAAAGCACAGAGGTAACATAGTAAACTGGTTGGCGACAACAGAATTATGGATGCTCTGAGGCAATCAGGATGAACGTTTGATTCCTGATTCGATCATCTGTCAGTGGGTTATCCTGTTTCGAGCCGAGTCTCTCACATCGAGTTTACCTCAATAAATACATGTATATCTAAAGAAAATGTCTGTAGATATCAATGGCGTGCATACAGGCGACTTCGTTATCTTGATAACTATCGCTTTGGGATTTTTCCGTCTGATTTCACGATGCGACGAGCGCATGGTGGAAGCGAATAAAAGATCGTCGAACGACGGGTTATTTCCCTGTTTATCTGATGAATAATTAGTGGCACGAGAATTTGTTTACGGGGACACTTTGGCGGCGCGTTACATCTCATCGGGGGGGAAATTACAAGCGCTATCTTTCCGTCGTTCGCGATTTTTGAACGCGATACGTCTATAATACGGTACGTAGTTAGAGTTATTAAGTTAGTTATTAAGTTCTCGTTCGAGGATATCGCGGATGCCGCGGTCGAACGTCGCGGCGAAAGCGTTCCGTTTGTTTTACACACCGAGTCGAGAGAATTTCTGAATGTCAGAAATTTTATTGCGAGATCGACGTCATCGTCGTCGGGTACTTTGGCAACAGGAAGAAATATTTTCTAAACATTTCGCTTGTTTCACGAGACATTCAGTTGATCGGTCGTGGATGGAATATATTAAAATGGTTGAATGAAATTCAGCGGACGTGTCTGCGTTACGTTGCTATTTATAGATTCATAGATTCGCGCGGACACGATAATTTTTACGATGTGCAGTATGTAAAATCAAAAGTTACACGGATCAGTCAGCAGATCGGTCGGTAATAAATTATCGCTACGAGCATGAAAGATACTGATTATTTTTTTTATTCTTTATCGAGCTATCTGACCTTTCAAGTACTATTTTCTCAATCTTTCTTTTTTCATGAAAGATAGTGTCTGTGCCAGAAGTACACGTTGCCCATTTATTTTTTTTTTTCTTCAAACTTGTTCAAGCACTCGACGTACATTGTTCCGGCATTATTCTATTATTAGAACTATTCGAGATATTCGTGTAGTTTAATATCTTTCCCATTTCTTTCTTTTTTTTTTCAAACTTATTCAAGCACTCGACGTACGTTATTCCGGCATTATTCTATTATTAGAACTGTTCGAGATATTCGTGTAGTTTAATATCACTACATGTCACGAAAAAAGCATCGTCACACAACCCGAGTAATTAATGGTGAAATTATCATCACGTCGAAAAGAGGAGCGAAACAATCGGGGACTCTTTTTCTCTGGTCGTGGCGCAATTTTCCAGAAATTAACCCACATCAATTTCAATCTGACGGAACCGAACGGTTTTGTGCATAAATTTCGAGCGAGACGCCGTAAAAATTAGCGAAAAATCAAGCAAGATTATTACATACCGCGGCGGGCGAACAAAAAAAAAAAAAAAAAAAAAAAGGAAGAAAAAATTGCGCGCATAGAAGCGCGGAGCGTGGCGTGACGTGAACTTTCAGAAACAACTTATTTTTATCACCCCCCGCTAGACCGACTTGCCGCATAATTTTCCCACGTGTATAGTTTCGGTTTTGCCTGTTCTTTTTGCCCGCCGTCTTTCATTCGCTGGCACGGCGGTTCGCTGCGCGCTGCTTTATTGTACCAACGTTCGCATGAACAATGTTCCGGAGTCTTTATGTGAACCCGATGCTCATTTGTCGGTCCTTGCTTTCGAGTCAGGATAATCAATGGAGCGCGTGCACCGTCGACGTCAAATTAAGGCGCGCGCTTCTCGCCAGCTTATTTTCACGCCAACTTTCGATCACGTGCGCGCGTTTCCTGCTTATAGTTACCTCGACGATCGAGTCGTCGCTATCGCCTCGATCGCCGCGGATAATTCGCCGCGCAAAATTTCGCCGCAGAAAGATCTCCGTGGACGGAGAAGAGTGATTTTTGTCGGAAGCAGAGAGAGCCAAAGCTGGAAGTATCTCTTGGTAATTTCTCAAATGATCGATGCAGATCGATGGCATGCAGATTGAATCTTGCTAAGAACCATCGATCGTTGCAATTAGATATTCGCGTTGCATTTATATATTTACGAAGAATTTGAAGATGGAAAATGTAAGTTTAATGTCCGCTGCTGGTTAAATGTTGGTTGATAGGTAAAACAATTTTCCACCTAGGTTCCACTTCTGAAATTACACGAGACTGAATAAATATTGTTTATAACGAAAATTGGAAAGTCACGAATTTTGAGAAATCTCAAGTGTCTCAGTTTCACGAATCGCGCGAAATCTTCGAAAACCAATTCGATCGAGCTGTGCCGCAGCATCGACCGATCAGTCGGTAAACGAGAATCCGCGAACGGGCAGAACGGGCTCGAGTGGATTAAAAATGGTCAGCGAAGTTGAAGCGAACGGCATTACAATTAAGAATGCTTCGTTATGCCCGGAGTCTATTGGCGGTGGTCATTGACCATGCTAAAGTGGAGCTGCTTTGCATTTCGAGTGGGCCGCTGCCCATCGAGGGTAGTCCCCGTGCAATTAACGTACCTCCGAGAACGCTTTTCTTCCTTCCCTTCCTATCCTTCTCTCCCCCTTCCTCACCCACTCTATCCGCCCTCCTTCTTTCTCCATTTCGGCCTGTTTCTTTGAGCTAATGCTGGCATTCTCGTCCAGAGAATAAAGGTTACAAATCTGCTTACTGCCCTGACCAAGATCACCCTTCTTTGTCCCTTCTCTCGCTTTCTCGGGGTCGATTCGTCGTACCGATAAAGGGTTGCTGGCGCCGTACAACCTTTCCCCCCTTTTCCTTTCCTCTCTTTTTCAGCTCGATTCTTCTCTGTATCGGGGTGATTCGCGTCGGGAGAACGCGAGGAGCAATTCGTTTCTTCCGTCGTCGAAATGTCTTTGGATACGAGCGGGGTCGTAGTTGAATGTTTAACGTCGCGGACTTTCATGTCCGCAATTGCCACAATTGATCGACACATTGAGCCGTCGTGCACGGTTGCGCGATCTCTAGCTTCCCGCTGTTGCACCGTTATCTTCTCCGCTGGTGCGTGCGATTGAAAAGAGAGGCGATCGAAAAAAAAAAAGAAAAGAACCGAGCAACGTCTTAATTAATAGTATTCCCCCGAGGGATCGCTGGACTAGCTGCTGCTGCTGCTCCCTTCTGCCTCTCGTTTCCACTTCCTCTCTTCTTCTTTTTTCTTCTTCTCGTCTCTCTTCCGTTTTCACACAGCCGGAAAATCGGTTAGGAGAAAGAGAGCTTCAGCTTCCGCGTAACGGGTGAAAGTTGCGATGCCTCGTCGCATTCTTTCGGAGGCGTCGAGAATACTCGTAAAATCGGTCGAAGACAAACGTGAAAAGTATCGAAGCAATTCGTTCTTTTCACGTTTGTCGTCGAGAAATTTCGACCGGTGGCAAGAATGGGAAGGTATTTTTATTTTGTATTTTATCGTTGCTTCGTGTTTTTTATGTTTCTGTTTTTATGTGACACGTACGTTTTCTTCAGCTATCAGGTTTTTTCAACCGTGAAAGTTGCAACGTCCCGTTGTAAAATTAAAAGTTGTAAAAATAAGTTTGTAAAATTAATTGAAAACTATAGATACTGAGATATTAATTCTTTCGTTATCTTCAACGATTATAGTGGATCGTTATCAAGAAATTTCAACTGTAGCAAGAATGAGAATCTATCTCTATATATATAATATTTTGTATTTTTATGCGACACGTTTTTTTTTTTTTTCAGAAGTGATCAAACTTAAAAACTTTAAACCGTGACATTAATGTCTCATTTTTAACATACGTTCGTGTTTCGTTATAAAAAAATTCTTACAAACATAGTTCGATCATGTGCCAACTACCAAAAATAAAAGTACAACATTATATGCTTAGCGGTTGAAAAGCGACAATAAGATAAGACTTCCTTCCCAATAAGAAATCGAGAGTTCTTGGAATATATCATTCGTACAGATTAGCATCGTAGCTTCTCTTTTTATCGTGATAATAATACCCTTTGAGATACCTAATCTCTTTGTTACTTCCTGTTTTTTCATCACATTCCATATTGCATTTCTTGATAACCTGATGTATATTTATGCATGCCCGTTCGTAACCCCGTTCATAGCACGATAAGACTCTCTTCTCCGTGGCCGTGCAATTTTTACACCAGACAGATCAGAAACTTCCCCCGATTTTCAGAAAATCGATTTTATCCCTCAAAGAAATCGCGCAAATCAACATGCCCAGAATCTAATCAATCTGGATCGTGAAAATCCTCTTTCAACCCCCTCCTGCATCCTTCCCGACCATCTGGTTCGCGCAGAGCGACCAGATTCACCTGCATTCAACCACTCTACGAGTTAACCGACCTTTAAAATTCCCTTTTCACCGCTCATGTTCGGCGGTTGACGTACGTTTCGATAAACGAGTGACGCTGGATCCAGCGGCCGTCGCGTCGTTCCGGGAAAGCACCGGCGTTCATCTCCGCGCAAACTAGCCGTTTCCTCCGCGAGGCGGAACGCGGCCGGTCACCAAACCGATCGACACACACACACGCCGGGCGTTACGACTCTTCTTTCGTAACTCTACTGCGACATTTCTTTCTTTTTCTTTCCTCTCTTCCCTTTTCTCTTCTCTTCTCTTCTCTTCTCTTCTCTTCTCTTCTTTTCTTTATTTCTCTCCTTTTTTGCGACGTGCTCTCCCATCGAGAACCCTTTCAGAGGCAGCAACAAGCAAAGCAGCAACAGTCAGCGACGGCGACGGGAATTCCGGTTGAATTCAGCTTGGTAAAGAACGATGCATTATGGATCACCCAGATATACACGGGGGCTCGAACGTGAGGCGAAGCGCTGATTGAGAGGCGCTGCCTAGCAACTGGTGTCCTCGCAACCTTTTTCCACCCCTCGCGCCGCCGAACCCCCTCGCAACCCAGCCCAGCCAACCCCCTGCCCTCCGCCGAGGTTTCAACCCTCGCGACGACATCGTTTCCACCTTGTATCGACGATCTTCGACGATGCTCTAGCGCGAAAATCGTTCCTCCTCATCTTCCTCCTCCTCCTCCTCCTCTTCAGCCATTTTGTGCTCGCGGCACACGTTTCGTACACGTTCCAGGAAGAAATTTATTTCCGATAAACTAACTGTAGGAATTCTTGTAGAATTTGTTAAGTAGTCGATCAACGATCAACAGAGTTATTCATTTCAACGAAATTTGGAGTTTTTGGTCGTTAGACGGTGTTGCGTGCGAAGATGTTCGACGTGACGATCGTTGAGACGTTGAGACGTCGACGCAGGAGACAGGGATGTTTCACGCAGTGGTTAATGATCTGTGCAATTAGGGGAGTATTGGGTTGAATGGTTTTATCGTTTGATCGGACGCTCGGTGTCGTGGATGCTCCCTGCGTCGATCGAGGTTGCACGGTCGACGAAAGATTTGACATTTAATGAAACTTAGAACTGAAAAACGTTCCGTCGTTTTTCGAGTAAGCGTGTCGTAACTTTTTCTTTTTTCAGTTTGTCTAGC